>JAEOAD010001893.1:4152500-4190000 GCA_036365145.1 Orientallactaga sibirica | reverse complement strand
GTGTAAACCCAGAGTAAGGAGAGATGGCAGAAGGAGACAGGATTATCAGAGAAGCTCAAGGGCCAAGGAGCCGGGAGAACACAGCAGTGATAAACAAAGGGTCCCATCTTGGACGAGGTGGGAGGTGAGGAGCAATGTAGGAAATTGTCCTCTGTCCTCCACACATGCTGAGGCACACATGTGCCCACCCTAACACACACACATCCTACACACACACACACACACACACACAAGCTTAGCAAAGCATTAACTCTCTGGCATTGGTTTCCTTGTTTACTTAATTGTCCATGTTTCATCTTGTAGTTATTGGTGATTGATGAATGACCATTATCATAGAAACTGGTTCTTTCCCAAGGGCAGCTGGCTCTAGCAATGAAGCTAGATTCTCGAGGGTGTCGGCAGGCGGTTCACAGCTCATTGCTCGTGCTCTCAGTCAGGGTGGGCTTGGATAGCCATTTAGCTCAGCTCTGGCTTTCTCAGAAGATTCCAGAAGCATCTGGAAGCGCTCAAGAGAGATTGCTAATCTTTTTTTTTTTTTCTCTCTTCTCTTTTGGGTCATCTGAGAATCATGCTGGAGATGAAACTCAGGGCCTTGGCACACAGTAGGTAGGCGTTCTGCCACTGAATCACACTGACAGCCCAGAGTATGCCATTCTTGGTGACCTGTGCAGATTTGGCTCACCCACGCCTTGCACAGAGAGGCTCCTGGCCCTATTTGTCTTGGAGACATTTCAGGTGCATGTCCATTACCCATTTCCAATGGGATATAATTCCTGCCTGTTAACGCTGAAGGCTTGGGAAGTTGTCCAAGGCAACCTCCAGCCCTGGCATATAGACGGCATAGCATCTCCAAATTTGGATAGGCCTGAGGTTGTGTCCTTCACTCGCTGATTTCATTCCTTGAAACACTACTACCTTCCTCAAGGAACAGGCCCAAGACTCAACTCCCCAGTTCCCATAGGCAGACTCTGAGAGACGCTGTATCCTGGTCCTCCGTCAACCCATATGCCATCCTCAATCCACCCACTGTGCAATCTGAGGGGCCACACTGAGCACATAGGGGCAACATTCTGACTGCAGACCTTCCCTCCTCCATGGAGCCTGTCCCACAGCCCTCGGGCCACCTTGAAGACAGGCTGCATAGAGGAGAAAAAAATACCACTGCTAACCTCTCATCTTGGAATTGGAGCTCCTTTGTTTTTACTTATTTATTTTTTGGAGAGAGATAGAGAAAGAGGGAGAGGAGGACAGATAGAGATGGGCACGCCAGCAGCCTCTCAGCCGCTGCGAACAAAATCCAGATGCATGCGCCCCCTTGTGGTCAAGTGTGGCATTGCGCCCTTGCGTCACTTTGCATCTGGCTAAACCTGGGACCTGGAGATTGGAACCACTGGAGATTGGAACCGGCATTCTTAGGCTTAGGAGGCAGGAGCCTTAACCACTAAGCCATCTCTCCTTTACTTTTTAAAAAATATATATTTTAATTTTTATTTATTTATTTGAGAGTGACGGACAGAGAGAGAAAGAGGCAGAGAGAGAGAGAGAGAATGGGCACCCCGGGGCCTCCAGCCACTGCAAATGAACTCCGGATGCATGCACCCCCTTGTGCTTACATGGGTCCTGGGTAATCGAACCGGGGTCCTTAGGCTTTGGAGGCAAATGCCTTAACTGCTTGGACCGCCAAATGCCTTGGACCGCCTTTCTCTTAAGACACTGATGTTCATGTCTGTGGGCTTTGGCCTTTCCATCTGTAAAGTTGGGGTGCTAACAAATATCTTAACAGCTGTCTTGGGGACTGACTGAGAAGCTAGATATATGAGACAGGCATATGAGATAGGTTCCTGCCCTGCTCTAAATCTTAACAACTGTGTGCCATAGGCACACATCATATACCTTGTACGTGTGGTACCCAGCACAGTCCATACAACATGCCCACCAATGAATGTCTTGCAGCTGGGGGCTCAACCTTGTATGTCTCCGTATGCCTCCAAATCCCAAGTTAGTGCTGAGCCGGGCATGCCTGAATGACCCAGCGATGCGCTTGTGACCCAGATTCTTGTCCAGTGCTTCCCTGCTTCTAAGGCCTTCAAGAACCTGTCACCATGTACCCTGATGTCACCTCCCCAGCACTGTTGAGCCATGCGGTCCCAACCCTCATAGGCCTTCCTCCCGTCTCCATCTTGCCTCCATCCTTTGCATGGTCACCCCCTGACTGGGATACCCTCTCTCCTCCGTGCCTTCAGTCCCTCATCTGCTCCCCCTTTCTCATCCTAGTATGGGTGCTCTTCCAGCAGGAAGCCTTGCTTGTCCCCCCCGCCCCCGGCGTGGTCTGACGGCTGCCCCCCCCCACACCGAAGAAAGAAGCTTGCTTTCTCCTCATTGTTAAGCTCTGTGCATGCAGAAACGGCGTTAAGTTCATCAACCCATGGTGACGCCTGGGCGTGCTGACATTCACACGAATCTGCTAGAAGAAATGAATGAATGCACCTCTCTTGCTGCTGGACTGGACTCAGGGCCAGTGGTGACTATTCTGCCAGAGGGGGCTTGTCATTTGGGGAAGTGGACACAAGAGTGGGGAGGATGCTAAGGTCTGACCAGGACTAAGCCTCAGGGGCCTGCAAGGCAGGAGGCTTCAGCCTAATTAATGGACTCTCTCCTGCTATTGCTTGGCACACAGGGTCCTCTAATTGCAGATACAAGGTAGAAACACATACAACCAGAGTTTGGGAAAATTCCATCAAGATAGATGCATTTAGGGACTTGGTGGTTATGTCACGGTTGGTGTCAGAGGAAAACAACATTTCTGTTTCCTCTGGCATCCCTTCAGGAATAAAAGGCTTCGGCTTGAGACATCTGAGCTTGACATCAGGGAAATGGTTGTGATGTAACAGGAAGGACGTGGGGAAGCCATTCCGCAGTCCCCCCCCCACGTCCCTCTGAGAGACAATACGTGATAAATTCCCAGGGTCTTCCTTAGCCAGTAGGTCTGGATGGAGGCATGTTTGGACCCCCAGCACTGAAATGGACTCACGGATAACCTCCTGCCTGGCCAGTGTGATTGTCTCACAGCCTCCACACACTGAGGCCCTAAGCCCAAGCCTGAGTTCAGAGGAGCCAGGGGTGTCTTCCTCTGTCTGTGATTGCCAGGAGCTGCGCAGATCACCGTCATGGGACTCCCTCTCAAGTGACTCTGTTGTCATCCTCTTTCTTTCTGCTTGCCGTCAGTGACAGTAAGAGCACACGCGGCTCAGTGACTCAACGCAGGGGTGATGGTCCTCACGGGTATGGAAGGAAGTGGAGACACATACTGCTTCTGTGTGGCCGCCCAACTGCCAGCATCCCACTTGGGCCCTGCTAAACCTCCCCTAGCACCAGCCTCCTCCTGGGTCCCCATTGTACACAGCCCGTCTCCTGCATTTGGCTCCTCTAATATCTCCCACGGTGAGATTCCTGTGAGATGGCATTTAAGGTATCTCTGCGAAGCAGGCACACAGCAGACACGTCACACCCATCTGCTTAAAATCATTTTATCTTGTTCACCGAATCTCCCCTCAGCCTTGAGATGTCAATATCCTTATCTAAGTTCTGCCTTTTCTCCTTCAATGGATTCTAAAACAAAAAGCAGCGATTTAAGTCAAGAAAATACTTTCTTAGCATCCACTGGCTGGATCTTTAACTACATACGTGTATGTGCTTATTATATACAAACTTTCCAACCTACAGAGAACATGTAAGTGTGGCTTGTACACATGATGGTATATGAATTTAAATACAAGCCAGGTGTGGCGGTGCACGCCTTTATTTATTTACTTGAGAGAGAGAAAAGGGGTGCACCAGGGCCTCCAGCCACCGCAAATGAACTCCAGATGCATGCGCCACCTTGTGCATCTGGCTTATGTGGGTCCTGGGGAATCAAACCTGGTCGTTTGGCTTTGCAGGCAAGCGCCTTAACCACTAAGCCATCTCTCCAGCCCTGGTGTATGAATTTAAATGGAATAAGGAATAATCACTGAATAGGCATGTGCCTGGCCAAAAGGAGGGTTGGAATCGATTTCCAAGTTAACTCAAGTCAGAAATTTCTCTAAACATCATCATTTATCGTGGTTCCTTCTTGGTTATTTTTAATAGTCAAGAGTCGCTAGTTCCTTCACATTATCTTTGTGGTAAACATGGCAAAACATAGAACGAGTTTTTCTGGCACCGAGGCATCCGTAGGACTTGTCATAACACCCACCTATTGTGAGCCTTTTGGTGGTGGTCTGCCCTTTCCTCATTCGTGTTTTTACCAGGTGGTGGCAAGAGCTGAGTGCACAGTTGCCCACCCTAGTCTGTGCAAGACCAAATGCAGTGCTTGGTTGGAACCCTTAACGTCAACGTGGGTTGTATAAGCTAGTGCAACAGTTAAGCTTGATTGTGAACCTGACGGGCTCTGGAGCCACCTAGGAGACAAACTTCCCAGGGTGTCTGTGAAAGGCTTAAGTGAGGAAGAAAGACCTACTCACCACTCACCATGGGCTTGGGTCCCCGACTGAATCAAAAAGAGACAACAAGTGGAACACAAGCATTCATTGCTCTGCTTCCTGAGCAGATACGACGTGACTGGCTGCTTCACGTGCCACCATGCCTACCTTCTCTCTCTCTCTCTCTTTTTTAATTCAAGAGAGGCAGAGAGAGGAAGAGGCAGAGAACGGGCACGCCAGGGCCTCTCAGCCACTGTGAACGAACTCCAGACGCATGCGCCCCCTTGTGGGCAAGTGTGGCATTGCGCCCTTGTGTCACTTTTGCATCTGGCTAAACGTGGGACCTGGAGACCCGAACAGGCTTTGCAAGAAGGCGCCTTAACTGCTAAGTCATCTCTCCAGCCCCTCTGCCATGCCTTCTCCACAGTGGACTGTGTTCTCTTAAACTGTGATCCAAAATCAAACTGTTCCTCCCTCAAGTGGCTTTTGTCAGTGGCAATGAGGAAAGTAAGTAATACAGACAGGCAATGTTTTGTCGTGTAAGTAGCAGGGACTGATGCTTAGTTGTAGGAACCCAGTTTAATCCTCTCACGGATTGAATGATTGTCTCTCAAGGAAGATATACCAGGTCTTTAACCCTGCACCTTGGAAAGTAGCCTGATTTGGAAATTAGGCCTTGGTACATGTGATCAAATTAAGATGTAGTCATCAGGATGATCCCCATCCTGGTGTCCTTAAAAGAAAGGGGAACTTAGGGCTGGAGAGATGGCTTAATGGTTAAGGCGCTTGCCTGTGAAGCCAAAGGACCCAGGTTCAATTACCTGGGACCCACGTAAGCCAGATGCACAAGGGGCGCATGCATCTGGAGTTTGTTTGCAGTGGCTGGAGGCCCTGGAACCCTCATTCTCTCTTTCTCTCTCTTTCTCTTTCAAATAAATAAATATAAATATAATATTTTTAAAAAGAGAGGGAAAACTGGACCCAGAAACAGAGGGAAGGCCATGTAAGGAGACACAGAGGGAATGAAAGCTAAGTGAAAACTGGAGGTAGGCACCTAGAAGCCAAGGATCATGCCAGGCCACCAGAAGCTATCAGAGGTGAGGAACGGGCTGGACAGATGGCTTAGTGGTTAAGACACATGCCTGTGAAGCCTAAGGACCCCAGTTTGATTTTCCAGGTCCCACGTTAGCCAGATGCACATGGTGGTGCATGCGTCTGGAGTTCGTTTGCAGTGGCTAGAGGCTCTGGAGCACCCATTCTCTCTCTGACTCTTTCTCTCTGCCTCTAATAAATGAATAAATAAAAATAAAATCTTAAAAAAACAGAAAAGAGGTGAGGAAGGACCTTCCCTTACAGGTTTCAGAAGGAGTATGCCTTGACAACACCTTCAGCTCAGACTTCATGCCAAATTTGAATGACTTCAAGCCACCCAGGGGCTGGGACTTTTCTACAGCAGTCCTAGGCAACTAATATAAACCCTAATTTGATTTTTCTGAAACTTTTTTTTTTGAGTCCCAAGAAACATCTTTATACTTAACCTTGACTTCTTCCTTTGACACACATTGCTAAGAGTATCTGAATGTTTGTCAAAATCATCACACTACTTCTGTAAATTACCTCTCTAGCTTTCAGCCGATTTACTCAGGATGTCGGCAGATAAAAATATGTCACACTTTTTGAGGGTTGGAAGGGCGTATAGGACAAAGCTTGGGAAGACTCCAATACCGGAGTCTATATGACACCAGAGTCATTTGAAATCTGTAGTCCACATCCTCTGTGATTTCCTCCAGGGCCTCACTCCATAGCCCAGGCTGGCCCCCCTCTCACTATGATCCTCTTACTTCAGCCTCCAAAAGGTTAGGATTCCAGGCATGACCCACCACATGCACCTTGTGCTTCAGTTTTGTGTCACCTTAAAATTTCATGCCATGCCACAAACAAACAAACAAACAAACAAACAAACAAACAAACAAATAAAACTCTAAGCTGGGTGTGGTGGCACACACCTTTAATCCCAGCAGAGGTAGGAGGATCACTGTGAGTTCGAGACTACCCTGAGGCTACATAGTGAATTCCAGGTCAGCCTGGGCTAGAGGGAGACCCTACCTCAAAAAAAAAAAAAAAAAAAAAAAAAAAAGAAAGAAAGAAAGAAAGAAAGAAAGAAAGAAAGAAAGCTCTAAAAATATCATTCAGGTCACCATCATCACAGTTTTGATCTTTGGTCTCATTTATGAGAAGCTATTAGGGAGAAGGACACACGTGCCTACAGCAGTTCTTTGCTGGTTGTGAAGTTAATTGGTTCCAACGAGTTTCCATTCTCCTCAAACCCCCACAAATGCTCATTAAGACTTCCAGGCACTCGCTCCGACAACGTCCATCTCAAAGTAGCCCTACCTTCTAAGTATGAGGACGCTACTGGCCTGTCTCCTGACATTTGGGTTCACTATCTATTCTGTCATGTCCAAATTACCAAAAGTGCTTAGTGGAGACAGAAGGGTCTTCAGCAACCAGGGCGCGAGCAGCAGAAGCTCTCAATACCGCACCCCAATCCCTGCCACTTGTTCCAGCCCCAGAAAGCCTGTTACAGTGGTTACGGATCTGCCCCGGCCAGGAGCCATTTGCCTAAGTAAGCTTTACACAATGCACTGAATCAATCAATCAATCTCTCGGGTATTTCAGTTTCCTTTTAGTAGTTTTGCTCTAATCTCTGTAACCTTTTTATACGAAGAACATTTATTTGTCAGAGAATACATTAAAAAAAACAAAAAAATTTTTTTTTTTATTTATTTTTTTGGTTTTTTGAGGTAGTGTCTCAGTCTAGTCCAGGCTGACCTGGAATTCACTATGTGGTCTTAGGGTGGCCTTGAACTCATGGCGATCCTTCTATTCTGCCTCCTGAGTACTGAGATTAAAGGTGTGCGTCACCACCGCTGGCAACGAAAATATTTTTATGATGAATTCTGTTATAATTTTTAATGTAACAAAATTATTCCAAAGAACTGAATGACAAGTATTACAAATTTTTATGATGAATTCTGTTATAATTTTTAATGTAACAAAATTATTCCAAAGAACTGAATGACACTATTACAAATTTCCTACAATTATTACCTACTTCCCTATGTGAACAATTCTCAAATTTTATGCCCATAATAATAAAAAGTAGTAATGAAATTAATTCTAAAGTCACCCATTCCAGTAATAATATTCTTCCATGACACATAGGAAAAACTCTTTCCACTTCAGTTAAGATATGCATTTTCAATACATTTTACTATGTAAACTTTGTATTTTGAATGTTTCTCTTTGGGGAAAATTTGTTGGAGGCAAATACCAACCTCACTTCTTTGTGTATGTGTGTGTAGTGAATATATATGCCTGTTCAAATACGGGTGGGTGTGGAAGCCAGAGGTCAATGTTAATTATCTGCCTCTAGTTTTGTTTTTTTTTAAAGACAGGGTCTCTGAACATAGAGCACACAAATTTGGCTAGAGAAGCTAGGTAGTATGCCTTAAAGATTCTTTGTGTCTCTGTCTCGCTAGCATTGGGATTACAGGCATGTGTCACCATGTTTGGCTTTTATATGGGTCCTGGGCATCTGAACTCATGTCCTTATAGTTTACTCACTAAGCCATTTCCCAAGCCTCTATGCCTGGCTTTTTTCTTCTGTTTTGTTTTGTTCTGTTTTGTGCTGGGGATTGAACCTACAGCTTCATATTTGTTCAGAAACTACATCGCCAATCCCTGATCACTGTTTATTTAAAAAAATGGTTTTTTTTTGTTATTTTTACTTTATTTTTATTTATTTGAGAGTGACAGAGAGGGAAAGAGATGGAGGGAGAAATAGAATGGGCACACCAGGGCCTCCCAGGCACTGAAACGGACTCCAGATGCAGTGTCCCCTTGTGCATCTAGCTTACACAGGTACTGGGGAATTGAGCCTCGAACCGGGGTCCTTAGGCTTCACAAGCAAGCGCTTAACTGCTAAGCCATCTCTCCAGCCCTAAAAAAAGTTTTTTGAAGCAGAGTCTCACTGTAGCCCAGGCTAGCCTCCCAAGCGCTGGGATTAAAGGCATGCACCACCACACCTAGCTTCCTGGTCACGGTTTAACAGAGGTTCTCAGTGGATTAAAACTAAACATAGCTCTACAGACACTCCTAAGCCCCGACTATAGAACTGGGCTTTCTTTCCAGCAGTGAGGTGGGGGCGCTGTGTTTTGTCAGAGCTCTGTAATCAGATGCATAGTCCCACTGAGGCTTTATCAGTTTTAAAGGCTTTTTTCGATGGCCAAGGGCCAGCTGGTAAGCTTAAAGTTGTTCTAGATTTAGCCCCTTTAAGTTCATGCTACCTGCAGGTGTTTATCTTTTTTTGTTTGTTTCATTCTTTCCTTCTGTATTTTCTTTTTTTTTTTTTTTTTTTTTTTTTTTTTTGGTTTTTCGAGGTAGGGTCTCACTCTGGTCCAGGCTGACCTGGAATTACCTATGTAGTCTCAGGGTGGCCTGGAACTCTCAGCGATCCTCCTACCTCTGCCTCCCGAGTGCTGGGATTAAAGGCGTGCGCCACCACGCCCGGCTGTATTTTCTTTTTTAAAGATTTATTTTTATTTATTTGAGACAGAGAGAGGGGGAGAGAAAAATGGGGGGGGTGGGCAGAAAGAGGGAATGGGCATGTCAGGGCCTCTAGGCACTGCAAATGAACTCTAAATGCATGTGCCATGTCCATCTGGCTTATGTGGGACCTGGAGAATCGAACCTGGGTCCTTAGGCTTCAAAGGCATGGGCCTTAACCACTAAGCCATCTCTCCAGCCCCTCCTTCTGTATTTTATATTAGTGTTTACAAGGCTGAGAGCTCACTGGAAGAGCTCACTGGTGAAGACCACTGGTGTTTCATGCCACTCTCTCTGAGAGGCAAGCTAGTGACGTAGCCTTCATGCCATTCTGGTTCTCTAAATACTAACCCTTCTGGCCTTGGGCAAATTATGTAGGCTCTCTGTATCCTCATGTGCTCATCCATAACATGGGGACATTAGCAACCCTCCCTATGTATTTGTTAAGAGGATTAAGTACACTACATGTTCTTGAGCAAAGGCACATTGTTAGCATGGTTTCTTCTAGAACAGATCAAAACTGTAGGCTCAGCACAAACAGCACCGTCTTTCAGATGATCCTGGGGTGAGGAGGGGGAGGGGGTTCTGTTTGGTGGTAGCTCATAGCAGCCCTGTGCTTTCATCTCCTGCACCCACTAAATCTAGAACCAATCAGCCTTCACTTAAAGCACTCAAATGTGTAAGCACTCAAAAGAATAATCTGGTTTTTGCTTCATTTGTCCTTTTTAAAAAAATTTTTATTTTTATTTTTGGAGAGAGA
Source organism: Orientallactaga sibirica (assembly GCA_036365145.1). Classification (NCBI taxonomy): domain Eukaryota; kingdom Metazoa; phylum Chordata; class Mammalia; order Rodentia; family Dipodidae; genus Orientallactaga; species Orientallactaga sibirica. The sequence goes on along the minus strand of JAEOAD010001893.1, from coordinate 4,180,172 downwards.
CACAGAGAGAGACAGACAGAAGAAGAGGGAGAGGGAGAGGGAGACAGATAGAGATGGGCGTGCCAGAAGCCTCTCAGCTGCTGCAAATGAAATCCATATGTGTGCGCCCCCTTGTGGGCAAGTGCGGCATTGTGCCCTTGCGTCACTTTGCACCTGGCTAAACCTGGGACCTGGAGATTGGAACCGGGTTCTTAGGCTTAGCAGGCAGGCACCTTAACCGCTCAGCCATCTCTCCAGCCCCATTTGTCCTTTTTTGGTCATTTTTGAGAGAGAGAGAGAGAGAGAGAGAGAATGGGTGCACCAGGATCTTCAGCCTACCGTGAATTAACTCCAGATGTGTGCACCCCCTTGTGGCGCATGTGCAACATTGCATGCTTGCATCACTGTGTCTGGCTATGTGGGACCTGGAGATTTGAACATGAGTTCTTAGACAAGTGCCTTAACCACTAAGCCATCTTCCCAGCCCTCATTTGTTCTTTGTTTCCACTGATACTTTTTGTACACGGTTTATCCTGGTGGATACTTCTACACTTTCTGGAGCAAGGCAAATAAGAAAACAAAGCGAAGAAGACAGAGTTTGCTCTGAGTAAGCTGAATGTGTTATCGTATCCTATTTTCTATGAACTCTCTCATGCTCTTTCTCTCCCTCCCTCTCTCTCTTTCACACACACACACACACACACACACACACACACACACACACTCACACGGTGCCTGGGACACCAGGACCTACAGAGCCAGACAAGGTGGGCACCCATCCCTCCTTAGCCAATGTCGCCTATCAGGGGCACAGATCTGGGTCCTTAGGTCTCCTGAATTGCCCTGGAGCACACCATCTGTATTTCCATGATAGGTCTCTTAATGGTCAAAGAAATGTTGCCAACTCAGTCTTTGAAAAAAAAAAAAATTAAGAACCAGGTATCGGGGCACACGCCTTTAATCCCAGCACTTGGGAAGCAGAGAGCAGAGGTAGAAGGATCGCCATGAGTTTGAGATTACATAATGAATTCCATGTCAACCTGGGCTTTAAGCAAGACCCTACCTCGAAAAAAAAAAAAAAAAAGAAAAGAAAAGAAAAGAAAAGAAAAAAAAAAAGAAAAGAAAGAAGAAAAAAATCATTAATACTTTGTTCTGGATGAGCCCTAGGGGTTTGTTTTTAAGCATGGTCTACCTATTTATTGCCCAACCTGGCCTCAAACTTGCTATGTAGTTGAGGATGTCCTTGAACTTTTAGTTTTTTTTTTTTGGGGGGGGGTTCCAGGGTAGGGTCTCACTCTAGCCCAGGCTGACCTGGCATTCACTATGTAGTCTCAGGGTGGCCTTGAACTCACAGCAATCCTCCTACCTCTGCCTCCCAAGTGCTGAGATTAAAGGCGTGCGCCACCATGCCCGGCTCCTGGTTTTTTGTTTTTGTTTTTTTTTGGTATATGTGCATGGCATCCATGTACATGAGGGTGCAGATGGATGAGTACAGATGTATGTGCCTCACGCATCCACGTGAAGAGGCCAGAGGAGGATGTGGAATGCCCTCTGGCTCTTCTGCCTTCTTTTCTTGGTCTAGGCACTCTGAGTGTGTGCCACTGTATTGTTTGTTAGACCTGCTGATTAGCAAGTGACAATGATCCTCCTGTGTCTCTGCCGCCCATCTCGGCACTGGTGTTACAGGCGTGCACAGGCACACTCAGCTATGTGCGTGAGTGCTGGAGATCACACTCAGGTGCTTGAGTTTGTGCAGATCTTATCTACTGAGCCATCTCCACCACTCGGACCTTCGAACTTCTCATCCTCCTGACTCCATACCCCCAGGGCTAGGATTACAGATGTAGACCATACACCCAGCGACCTGGTATGTACTAGGCAAGAACTCCAACAGCTGTGCTACGTCCCCAACCCTGCCTACTCTAGTCAAGTTAGGGTCGAAAATATTGAGAACTCGTTTGCTTTTAAAATATGCCTGTTCACCTTCACAGCAGCTAAACGCTGAAAACCCCTCAGTCCTTGCCCGCTCCTTGGTCTAAAGGGGAGGGTTCTGGTGCTTGGCACTCAAAGAGCCATATGAGCCATCAATGGGGAACCTGACGTAGCCCTACCAAATCTGTGAGTGTCCTTTCTAAAGTACTTCTGGTAGAAAGCTGCTTCACCCCATATACATAGTTATATGTATATATTTTTTGGGGTGCTTTTTATTTTTATTTATTTTTAGAGAGAGAGAGAGAGACAGAGAATTGGTGCTCCAGGGCCTCGGCCACTGCAATCGAACTCCAGATGCTTGCGCCACCTAGTGGTTACGTGTGACCTTGCGCTTGCCTCACCTTTGTGCGTCTGGCTTACATGGGATCTGGAGAGTCGAACATGGATAATTAGGCTTCGCAGGCAAGTGCCTTCACTGTGAAGCCATCTCTACAGCCCTATTTTTATTTTTATTTTTTTGAGCTAGGGTTTTACTCCATAGCCCATGCTTAGCATCTCTCTGTTCAGCACCATGACTGCTGGGATTATAGGCACCACCTGCTTAGGTCTGGCTACCAATATATTTGTTTGCTTGCTTGTAGACAGCTTTTATATAGTGCAGACTGGTTTCAAATTTGCTCTGCGCGCAATACTGCCCTTCAATCTCCATCTCCCAAGCGCTGGGACAATAGGCCTGAGCCACCACACTTACTCCCAATACAGCTTTCAAGTGGGACCAGATTTCCTTCGACCATTGAGTATTCTGAAAAACTAACCCCAGCTGAATTCTGTCAGGTCAGCTGTCAGATAGAAATTGACCATTTCCCCCTCATTCCTTCCTCCAGCCATTATTTGTTAAACTATATAAAACAAACAGAATAAAAAATAAACTTCATTTTTTTTTCTCAAGGTAGGGTTTCACTCTAGCTCAGGCTGACCTGGAATAGGGTTACTTTGGAACAAGAAAACAGAAGAAAAAAAAATCACCTTGATTTCCAGCAACACCTACCCTTCCCCAGCAAACACTGCAGCAATCAAGAGTGCTCAAGGGGCTATAATGAAGGCCTTCGCCAAGCTTCATGGACAGCCGGCGGAGGGCTCTATCGCTGGAGAGAGCACTGTCACAAAACCTCAAGCACTTATGAGGATATTTTCTTTTTTTTTTTTTTTTTGGTTTTGCGAGGTAGGGTCTCACTCTGGTCCAGGCTGACCTGGAATTCACTGTGTAGTCTCAGGGTGGCCTTGAACTCACGGTGATCCTCCTACCTCTGCCTCCTGAGTGCTGGGATTAAAGGTGTGTGCCACCACGCCCGGCTTATTAGGATATTTTCTGAAGGAAACTGCAGTTCTGGTTCGGAGGCTTCCAGAGGAAGTGAGGACCCAAACCGTAACTCCCCGGGGCTCCTGCTCCCGCAAGAAAAGGCAAACATGTTCCTCGTTACCTGCTATTGGCTGGATGAGGCGCTGCTTAAAGTGATTTTCAAAGCTGCGTTTGCCTCTGACTTGTATGGCCCAGTCATTTCAAGTACCAATGAAGAGTTTAAAACAAGATTTCTTAACTTGGAAGCCAGGTGTGGTGGCTCACTCCTTTGATCCCAGAGTTTGGGAGGCAGAGGTAGGAGGATCACCATGAGTTCGAGGCCACCTTGAGACTACATAGTGAATTCCAGGTCGGCCTGGACTAGAGCAAAACCCTACCTCAAAAAAACAAAAACAGAAGGGAAAAAAAAAATTCTAACTTGGGTTCCCACATGGTCGTGGTTTCTCTTCACTGTCACTTGTCTGAATTTAGCATCGTGTGGGAAACATACTTCTGGGCATGTCTGTGAGGGTATTTCTTTAATATTTTTATTTATTTGAGACAGAGAGTGATACAGAAATAGGCAGGTAGAGAAAGAGAGAGAATGGGCATGCCAGAGCCTCCAGCCACTGCATACGAACTCCAGATGCGTGCGCCCCCTTATGCAGCTATCTTATGTGGGTCCTGGGAAGTCGAACTGGGGTCCTTTGGCTTTGCAGGTAAGCGCCTTAACCGCTAAGCCATCTCTACAGCCCTGTGAGGGTGTTTTTAGAGAGTGAGGGCTAACTGAGGAGGGAAGACCCAGCCTGAATGTGGGCAGCACTATATCACAGCCCTGGGGCCCTGAACTGAATAACAAGGGAAAGAAAAAATGAGAAAGCCAGCTGAGACCAGCATTCACATTTCTCTTTCTGATTAGCGACGCTGGAGTCAATGTGATCAGCTGCCTCAAGCTATCTGTCCCACTGTGCCCAAACCATGAACCAAACCAACGCCTGCTTAAGTTGCTTTTGTCAGGCATTTTGTTAAAACAACAGGAAAAGAAATTAATACACACTCCCTAAGCAAGAATTGACAATATTGTCTGTGTAAAGGCCAGAAAATAAACATGATGGGTTCTGAGAGCCATGTTGTCTCTGTCACAAGCATGCCGCTCTGTCCTTGTAACACAAAGGCAGCCTGGAAAACAGATAAGTGAGGGGCCCTGCCTGGGTTTCAATAAAACTATCTTGTAGGTGCTGACATCAGAATTTCATATAAACTTCCGGGATCACAAAGTCTTCAATTGTTAAAATGGTGATCTGCACACAAAACCAGGAAGTGACTGGATTCAGCTAGTTTGACCTTTGAGTGGGGGTTTTGGGGTCTCACGGGCATCGTACAACGCAAATACAGATACGCTGTGTGTGTAGAAACACATCGAGGTTTCCGTGGTGCGTGTGTACTGGGCAGGGTGACTCCACTGCTAAGTTTAAAACTATCGGCTTAGGGTGGTGGTACAGCTAAAATGACTGAAACATTTCCAATTATAAAATGATAATATTCTGTTACAACATCCTTCCCTCCCTCCCTCCCTCCCTCCCTCCTTCCCTCTCTCTGTCTCTGAGAATCTAAACAGAAGAGAAAGCCCTGAGACAGTTATTCCCTTACTGGGCATTTATCCTAAATGCTCCATGCCTCAATACAGAGATATTTGCTCAACCATGTTTATAGCTGTTCAATTCTTTATAGCTAAGAACTGGAATTAACCCAGGTGCCCATCATTGGATGAGTGGGTAAGAAAGTTGTGGTACATTTACACAATGGAATTCTAGCCAGCAGTAAGAAAAAAAAACAACACAAATGGGATTTGTAGAAAAATGGACAGACTTGGAACAGATCATACTCAGCGAACTCACACAGTCACAGAAAGACAAACGCCGCATGCTGTCACTTATCTGCGGTCCCTAACCTGGACCTGCTTGCGTTGCTGTCATACGTGATAAGCAGCTCAAGGCCCAGACAATAGGGATGGAAGGGCTTGAGGGGAGGGGGAAATGGAGGGGTAAAAACAAACACAAAATTAAGTCCAAAATGAGCTGATGCCATAGAAACCTTTATCCTTGGAGACAGCCTAAAAGATAAAAGCCTCAAAAGGAGTAAGGGGGAGCACCTGAAAAGTGGGGCCCTGGAGAGGGTGTGATGAAGCCTAAGCTTAAAAGATTTTTTTTTTTTTTTTATCTCTGAGCTGTAACTCCCAGTACCAAAGATTGCTTGCTACCCGCACTGAGCTGTTGATTGGAGAGACACCTACGAGGTCCCCAAATCAAGACAGCTTTCTGTCAAAGCACTTGATTACCCACCTGCGGCAAAAGCTAAGACCCTATCGCTGAAGACCCCGTATGCTGCTGACACAGAGCACGGAGAGACCTGGCTGGTATTCAGAAGAAAGCCAGTCCCCAGACACTTAGCCTGTCTAGTGCTGGCAAGCACTCCATGGGCTACTGGGGGTGGGGAGGGGAGTAGCCAACACCGGCCTGAGCATCCAGAGATCTAAGCTACCCTGAGAAGGTTTTCTAAGACCTGCACTATCCCCCTTTGCTTAAGCCCTTCAGACCTCAGTGACTAGTGTGTTCCACGGAGAAGACCGAAGAATCTCATGGAGAAGTGACTGGAAACCTTCCTTGGCTGCTGAGCATGGACCTGACGCTCTTTATAAAAGGGTCCTTTAAGGGCAAATGGAGGCAGCTGCCCGAGAGCCTTTCTCCGTTCTTATATAAGGCGGCTCTCTGGTTGGTTGCTAAGGACAGTACCTCAAGCCCTCCCATCCACCAACCACCTGGGCCTTCCCAGCTCCATATCTAAGCACAGTTTGGCCTGGACCATAGAATCTAGCAACTGCAGTATAAATCAGAAATTCCAGCTAAGAGCCGTGTGAGACTACTTGAGCTGACATTGCTTATACAGTGAACCTGGATCCTATTCAGTTTAGAATCAGACATATCATAGAGGTGTCTAAATGCTCCTCAACGAAGCAGGCCGTACCCAGAGCAAAGCTGGCCTGCTTAATTTCTGTCCCAAGTAGTGCCCGGACCAGCCTTGCCTGCTTGTTCCTTCTTGAATGGACGCTGTAGGATTACCAGAGAATACCAGGCTTTCTGTCGCTGGACAGCTGTCCCCACCTCCTCCCTCTAGAGAATTACTTAGTGCACGACAAGGTTTGTTCCCCTTCTCTGGTGCTGCAAATGAGCTGCCAAACCTGTCCTAAGAGACAAGAAATGTCCTTTCCAGGCTGGAGAGATGGCTTAGAGGTTAAGCACTTGCCTGTGAAGCCTAAGGACCCGGTTCAAGGACCGATTCCCCAGGACTCACGTAAGCCAGTTACACAAGGTGGCGTATGCATCTGGAGTTTGTTTGCAGTAGATGGAGGCCATGATGTGCCCATTCTCTCTTTGGCTGCCTGTTACTCTCAAATAAATAAATTTTTTTTAAAATGCACTTAGGCCGGGTGTGGTGGCGCACGCCTTTAATCCCAGCATTTGGGAGGCAGAGGTAGGAGGATCACCAAGAGTTTGAGGCCACCCTGAGACTACATAGTTAATTCCAGGTCAGCCTGGACCAGAGTGAGACCCTACCTCGAAATACCACAAAAAAAAAAAAAAAAAAAAAAAAAAAGTCCTTTCCTAAGCCGTGCATGAGTGGTGGCATACACCTTTAATCTCAGCACTTGGGAGGCAAAGGTAGGTGGATCACCATGAGTTCAGACTATATAGTGAATTCCAGGTCAACCTGGGCTATAGTGAGACCCTACCTTAAAAATAAATAAATAAATAGTCCTTTCCTGGGAAACCATCCTCCAAGCCTCCCCATCCATCCCATACCTCAACTTCCCTGTCTTGTGCTCCCCTTTCCTGGCTGTTTCTGAAACTGGGGCTAAATGATGACTCAGCTACTGATGGTTTCTCTAGACTGGAGCTCTGTACGGGCATCTGCCTTATGTTTTTTTCTCAGCATAGACTCGGCTTCTTCATGTGGGAAAGGAAATAGAGCTCACACCTGGCAAGATATGGGTCATATACAAGTTCTGTAGGTTGTACACAGTGCCCGACTCGGAGAGCCTGCCCCGCCGGGGTGGTGAACATTGCCACCTGTGAACAAGGGAACACGGCTTGGAAGTGTTAAACAGCCAGCCTGCGGTGCCCGAGGCCAACCGGCAAGTGGGTGAGTGCGGACTTGTGTTTGGCCTGTTCTGCCCCTGAGGTTGGGTTCCCTAGCGTGTGCCATCCTGTTTCCGACTGGGACCCGCCGGGAGGCACCATAGATGGACAGATTACTCTGCCCAGCCCAAGTTACCAATTCAGTGGCTGCTGCCAGTGTGCCAGTGTGCTGATATGCTAAAAATAGGACTTTGCATCTGCCCACATAGCCCATGGTGCAGGTGGCCTTCAAGACCCAATGGGGGGGGGCTCATTTCTTACCCACCAGGGATATGGCAGGGTATAGCCTTTAGACATTTTGTATCAATACCAACAATAAGAAATACATCTCATAGCCAGGCCTGGTGGCACAAGCCTTTAATCCAGAGTGAATTTCAGGTCAGCTTGGGCTAGAGTGAAACCCTACCTCAAAAAGCAAACCATATGCGTATATGTATATATATACACATACATACATACATTTTATATATATCCTAGTACATATCACCTCATTGCTACTGCTTCAAGAAAACCTCTAGCAAGTTTGATTAGATTCCTTTTTATCTGATGAAATGAACTAACAACTGATTTGACAGTCAACTTTTGGATGGCCCTTGAAGTACAGCCAGCAGGGTCTTGGAGGCGGGGTGTCCAGAGACTGACTATGATGTACAGAATGCTGTGTGGACATTCACGAGTGAACAGCCACAGGAGCCAGATGGCACCCTTCCTTCTGAGGTGGGCTCTGCAGGGAGTGGTGGTACTCTGTGTCCCCAGCAAATACCGGCCAACCTGACCTCGCAGAGGCTGACCCGGGAGTCTTTTCTTACTCATCTGCTTTTTCATCTCGCTGTCATTTCTGACATCTGGTCGGGGGTCTAGCTATTTCAGGGATATTTGTGCTACCCAAAGGGGGATAGTTTCCAGTCTGCTCTTGGCAAAGATCGTGTTTCTCCGATCGTCAGTCTCCCCCTTGGGCTTATTTATGAAAACGTTCTAGATAGAGATCGGATCTCTTGGCTTAGAATTTATTATTGTGTTGCCTTGCTGGCTTTGAAACAGGAACTGTAAACATCCAAATGTGTGTCTCTCACGTCACGATGAGGTCACCCGTTTTCCCCCTCCCCATAAAACAACAAGTTCACGTTTCCTAACATAGAATCTAATTACCTCAAGTTTCCAGGTATAGAATGGCATCCATGTTGGGCCATGAAAAGAGAGGGGAGAATTCAGAGATGGATCTGGGAAACACTTCCTGTAAAGATCTCTAAGATCTACACAAAGTATTCACACACACACAGACCAGATACCGGCTATGCGTCAGGAAGTCCTCTCAGCGTGGGGGACACCCTTGTGAACAGAGCAGGCGTATCTTCCTCCCTTAATACATAAACTATACATATTCACCTCGACATATTCACCTCGAATAGTGAGCACACGAGGATTCACTGAACCACAAACTAGAACATGACTGAAGTTCTCCACAGCGAGAACTTGGAAGATCAGAGCTCCGCATCTGGGCTGGAGAGATGGCTTAGTGGTTAAGCGCTTGCCTGTGAAGCCTAAGGACCCCAGTTCGAGGCTCGATTCCCCGGGACCCACGTAAGTCAGATGCACAAGGGGGTGCATGCATCTGGAGTTTGTTTGCAGTAGCTGGAGGCTCTGGCAATACCCTCCTCTTTGTCTCTCATCAATAAATAAATAAATATTTTTTTAAAAAGCTCAACATCTCAAAAGCATGCTGCTGGGTGAATAGAGCAACAAAACCAAAAGGAGAGAAAAAAAAAAAACCCAAAAAACCATGCTATCGTGGTTCCATTTACGTGAAACTCTAAATTACTAGCGACAAAGGCAGACCGAGGTTGTGTAGAGCTAAGTACACTTTGGGGGAGAATGGAGGTGTTCTTTGAGTACAGTTTGTGGGCAGGTACATGGGTGTAGGTATTTTAAAAAATATATTTTATAGCCGGGCGTGGTGGCGCACGCCTTTAATCCCAGCACTCGGGAGGCAGAGGTAGGAGGATCGCCGAGAGTTCGAGGCCACCCTGAGACTACACAGTTAATTCCAGGTCAGCCTGGACCAGAGTGAGACCCTACCTCGCAAAACCAATATATATATATGTATATTATTTTTATTTATTTATTAGAGAGAGAGAGAAAAGCAGAGAGAAAGAGAGAGAATGGGCACATCAGGGGATCCAGCCACTGCAAACAAACTCCAGACACATGTGCCACCTTGTGCATCTGGTTTATGTGGGTCCTGGGGAATCGAACCTGGGTCTTTTGGCTTTGCAGGCAAACGCCTTAACCACTAAGCCACATCTCCAGCCCAGGGTATAGACATTTTAAAAATTCATCAGAATGTTATGGTCTATGTACATGTTACTGCAATAAAATTGATTTTAAAACAGCATAGGGTCTGTCCCTCACAGGATACACAGGACTGGAGGGGACCTTTGGAATTATTCCTTAATTTGAAGTGGGGGGAATCGAGAGCTCTAGTGACTCGCTCCAGGTCACGCTGATAGTAACTGCAGGGAGCAACATCCCACTCCATCCAGTGTCTTCCCCTTGGCTCACTGCCTGTGATACGTGGTGGGTGCTTAATTTTTGAGGGGACTCTATTCTGGATCATTTGGCGGTGTGCCAATAGCCCAAGTCTGCCATACTTCCCCAGAAAGACAGCAAGTCCTGCTGCTGCCTAATGGTAGGGGATGAGGAAGAGGAAGGAGGCTGGCTACAGTCCCCCGGAGAGGTGTGGTTCATCTTCCGGGTCATCTCAGTTGATGGGTCCACTATGGGTGGGAGGGAGGGTCTTGTCTTTCCATCTTCTTACTCACTGACTCAGCCATTCAGGACTCCCACTCAGCTGGACTCACATGCTTGAAAGAACTGCAATCACACTCCAGTTCTGTGCTCCAAGGAAACTTTTCCAGGTGGTGTGGGTGACAGAAAGGGATAGCGAGGGAACGTCATGGAGGGAAGGTAAGCTGCATGGCTGTAGACAAGCCCTCTTACTTTAAAGAGACAGGGTTTGGGCTGGAGAGATGGCTTAGGAGTTAAGGCGCCTGCCTGCTAAGCCTAAGAACGCTGGTTCCAATCTCCAGCGGTTCCAATCTCCAGGTCCCACGTTTAGCCAGATGCAAAGTGACGCAAGGGTGCAATGCCGCACTTGACCACAAGGGGGCGCACACATCTGGATTTTGTTCACAGCAGCTGAGACACTGCTGGCGCGCCCATCTCTGTCTCCCTCTCTCTCTGTCTGTCTCTCTCTGTGTCTCTCTCCAAAAATAAATAAAAAATAATAAAATTTTTTTAAAGAGACAGGGTTTGGCGTGAGACTAACAGACATTGGCAAACGTAACGGGCACCTACCTGTCGAATCCCAGAATTCTAGAACCATACTAGAATATTACTTTTAGGACAGAGCCAAGTCCGCTCCCTGTCCCTTTGCCATGCATAAACAATAGAAAGTAAACAGAGCACTAATTCCCCAAATGCCAAACTGGACTCTTCGGGGGGGCTTGTGTCGTGAAATACATCCCCCCCCCACTCCCGGAGATGTGAAGCATAAACTTGGAGGGTTGATACACATATGACACCCTATCAGCTCACACGGCATGCCCGTGCCCCTGTGCAAAGCGTCAAGGTGGGCTGGAGGGGACGAGAGCGATGGGATCAAGCCCCTTCCTTGGGGAGGGTTGAGGTCTTATGTCTCCATTTCCTCTGAGGTACACAAGCCCGCCTGAGTATTGTTCCTACGCCCCTGGCTGCTGGGCCATCCTTTACACCCCTCTGCAATGACAGGCAGGAGGACATGACTCCTCTAGCGAAGTGGCCCGATCTGAACAAGATCTTCTGGAAAAAAATCAAAGGTAGGGTGTGACCCGATATGAATCCTGAGATCACAGAGGCTCTGGCTCCCAGCCTGTCTGGTCCTCTTTTTGCATGCTACCCCCTGACCTTGACCCTGCAACCTTTGAGAGACCCCCCAGGCCTGTGACCCCTGTCCCAAGCCACGCCAGTAAAGTAGGGCATTTTACTCTGCTATTATTCCATAAGTGTTTCCATGGGTGTCTCCTCCCTGGCAATACCTTTCCTCTAGGCGCTGCTGCTGGGGGGTGGGGGTGGGTCCTCTGTCCCACTCCAGGAAGGCGGAGAAAGGTGCACATTCTTTTTTTTTTTTTTTTGGTTTTCCAATGTAGGGTCTCACTCTAGCTCAGGCTGACCTGGAATTCACTCTGTAGTCTCAGGGTGGTCAGGGTGGCCTCGAACTCATGGCGATCCTCCTACCTCTGCTTCCCGAGTGCTGGGATTAAAGATGTGCGCCACCACGCCCTGCTGGGGTGCATAGTCTGTAAACCTCTGTTGTGATGATTCCAAATCAGGCGTTTCCCCCCCCCTCCCCACTGCCCATGAACTCCTGTGTTTTGACTGCTCGGTCCCCAGCTAATGGCAGTTTGGGAGGTGGAGCCTTGCTGGAGGAGGTGCGTTGTCAGAGGCAAGCTGGGGGTGTCATAGCCAGCTCCCCCTGCCAGAGCTTCACTCACTCTCTTGCTGCTATTTTGCCACCAGCTATGGCAAGGAGGTGATGCCCAGCCTCTGCTCCCTCCACCACCATTCCCCTGCCGTCATGGAGCGGCCCCTCGAGACTGTAAGCTAACGTAAACCCTTTTCCTCTCATAAGCTGCTTCAGGGCAGGTGTTTTATCCCAGCAAGGTAGCTACGCCTGCCCATTAGAAGCGGCCTCAACTGTCTTTCCCCAGGTTCTTCTCTCTTCCTAACCCTTCCCAGCTTTCTTTGCCACCAGGGTCCATTTCTTCCAAGAAGCCACTTTCTTTCATTACCCATAGCTTCATAAGTCCTTTTATGCTCCTAACCTTTTTTTTTTTTTTGGTGTGTGTGTGTGTGTGTGTTTGTAATCTCAAGTCCTGATAAGGCAGGAAGGAAATTAAGTTCAATAAACACCACAGGGATAAATCCATGAAGGCATGGTCCAACCCAATCACCAGTAAAGTCATAAAGGAAAACTCAGGAGTCCTGAGAAATGCACACCCAAGCCCAGGCCAGCCTCACCAGGGCTCCGATGTTTCCCTGAGATGCTAGAGGAAGGGTATGAGGGATTCACAAGAGGTCCCAGCTGGTCTCCCACCACAGGAATACTCCTGCCACCTGAATTCTCAGCTAGCAAAACATCCCATTCCGAGTCCAGGATGCACTGCCATAGCCATTTGGCTAAGAAAAATCTGGGCGTCTGTGCCATAGAATGTCATGTCATATCAAGGCAGGGCCATCGTTCAACAAACACGCTATGGAGAATGAAGATGGTAATCAAGATCCTGAAATCAAAGGAGCTAAGTTGGGCCAGGTGCTGTGGAGCGTGTCTAGAATCCTAGCACTTGAGAGGCTGGTGCAGGGATCGTGAGACTGAAACTAGCCTGGGCTCAAGAGCTCATTCTGAGTGTCCGATACAGCAAAAGTCTCTCTCTGAGAACAAGAGAGAACAAAACAAAAGCGGTACTGTGATGAAACTTAGAGACGGGTCCCACCCAAGGGGCAAAGGGCTAGGAATTCCACATCTGGGCGAGTCCCTTTTGCAGTCCCAATGGCTTTGTAGGAATTAAACACCAGCAGATTCTCCACAGACTTTTGGGCCATGTTCCTTCCCCAGCCTCCAAAAGCCATTCTGTCCTCTAATCACTGCTGCCCAAATAGGTAATGCCACCTCACCATCTGAACCCCTTCCTCCCTCAACTCCTGAGTGGTAGGAGGTACTGTACAGGACAGTTCCCCCCTACCGCCCTCCCTGCTCCTTCACTTTGTTCACTGGATGCCAAGTTCTGTGCTTGTCATTCCAAGATGCCATAGGCAAACTGGAAGGTGATCATATCTGATTGCCAAACCCAGTCTCTGAACAACACATGATCTCTTGCAATCCTTTAACTCTTGGTGCTTGGAGCCCTGGGGTGGGAAGAAGATCCATGGCTTTACCATGCTGGGGAAAAGCTGGTGAGTGGAGAGATGGGATTAAAGCTATAGTGCACGAAACATTTTAGGCTTGCTACTGATCCTGTTTGCAAATTCCATGAGAGAAATATTCTCACGCCATTTTACATATCAGGAGGTCAGAGGCTCAGGGCAAGGTGACTTGTCAGGAATCACAAAGCTGCAATGTGCCAGCAACTTGAGTTAACTCAGATCTCTCTGAAGCCAAAGCCAAGTGCCCTGTCCACTGTACCATCCACCACCTAAGCCAGCTGCCAACAACTGGTGTCTGCATCTTTCCCGAGGCCTCTAAGTCTGGGACAGAGCCTCTTGGAGGCCACGGGCTGTCACGCTAGCATGGATCTGGGGAGACGCTTGCAGAAGAGCTGTGAGATCTGACGTAGGCTTCACCAGAATCAGAGGAGGATGAGGATGGCACCTCATGGGCCTCTGGCATCACTGTCCATGCTGTCAGGGTCCCTGGACATGTGGATTGACTTTAAGGGAAGGAAGGACCTGTGGGCCCAGCGGGGCTCCTCTTAGGACACCGAGCAGGGTTGAGGGTGTGAGGTCTAGAGCCCACTTCCCAGGTTTTCTCTCAGCACAGCCCAGTCATGCAGGGGCATGCAGGAGGGGGCCCCCCTCAGGGTCCTGCCGTGCAGCATGGATGGCTGGATGGAGACGGATCATGAGGTTGAAAGGGGGCCTCTAGGTCACCGGGCCTGCGGACTCACCTACCTGGAGAGACTTCCCTTACCTTACAAGAGGGGCATTCACACTGAAGCAAACTTGAAAAGAAAGAACACGTACACAAAGAGAGGTTTACTCGGCCAGCATTTCCCTCATTGCCTTTGGCGTCCGGGTTGGTCAGGACGGTTAGATTTTTTTTTTTTTGAGGTTTCTGAGGAAGTAGCGCGCTCTCCCTCCAACCTGGCTAATCCCCCCACCGTCCACCACCACCACCAACCCCAATTCCAGTGGTGTGGCCACTCGGAGCTGTGATCTTAGAGTGTCGTACTTTGGGGGAGGCTGGGGGAGGCAGGAGTAAGCAGAATATCCCCTCAGTCTGCAAACACATCTCTTCCAGAGATGCTTCCAAAGATGGTTAAGTCCACTTGAAAGCTAAAGAGTTCTTCTCATTGGCGGTCAGACAGCCCCGCCATCTCGGAAGGAATCTCTAGTGGGATAGACCAGTGGATTCCACACCTGGATATGGTCTTCATAGCAAAAGCTTTGGTGCCAGCCTAGTGGGGTTTCTTTCTCCTCTGCCTAGCCACTGCTGGGTACCCGCCGTCAAGCACACCCCTCTGTACGCCCTTAGCTTGCAAGCCAGCCATCTCTAGGAAACTGACTAGAATCCGCATTGACGCAGACTTTGTCTTGGCGTTGGTGGTGCGGTGTGTTGCTCGCCATCAGTTCAGCGTGTGGGATGGGGGAACCAGGAGAAATATTCAGGGGAAGTAGACAAGGGAGGAAATATAGAAGTTGGGAGGACACGTGAAAAAACAAAAAAAGGAAAGAAAAACTCCATGCTGAAGCAGAGGCCACTGAATTGGGGGTGGGGGGGGCGAGCAAGTTCAAAGGGGTGACAACTTGAAGGCAAGGAAACTCAGCCACACCCTTCACAGCTGGAGAATCAGAGCAAGGGTGACACAGGGAGGCTTAGACCCGCGGGGGGCGGGGCAGAAGCCTCAGCTTAGCAAACATGTCGGGAAGGCAAAGCCTGAAGGGACTAGCCAGTGGAGGTATGTGATGGAACTTGACCAGAGGCCACATTCCAGTCTCCGATCTGGACAATCTCCCGCGAAGAGAAGCTGGCCTCCTGAGGCATACTGGGTCCCTGTAGGTGTGAGCAGCGGGACCCCAGAGTCTAGCTGAGCCAGCCACAGCGGGATGCGGGGGAAGGGGGGGAGGGGCAGGTGCAGATGGGCAAGAGTGGGGGGGTGTTCAGAAGCTCTGGAAACGCGTGCTACTGTATGTGAGCTGCTGTGAAGTGCTAGTCGGGCTGCTACAGCCACTCTTGGCCTCACTTCTAGCACTGCCAAAATGGATTCCTCCCTAAATCCCAAAAGACAAGTCACCTCCAGCCCACACAGCTGTGGCCAGTTAAGAGATGGCTTTGAAACGGATTCTAGAGAATGGTGCCATTCTAATGCGCCATGAGGCACGTGGAGCATGTCACACAAAGAAGAAACCCAGAGCTATGTCATGTACCTAAACTTGACTCAATGAGAGGGTCCCTCTTAGCAGCGGTACTTCCACACCCGCCTTTCCTGCTTGCATACTGTCAATCTGCGGCCTTAGGGCCACCACCAGGTTCGAGGTTGGTGCGGTCCACCCGTCCGCTTGCTCCTTTTCACACGCTGTCTTTCCTTCCACATACAATCTGTCCCGAAGACAGGGTCCGAGAACCTCAGTTCCCCTCACTACTAGTGGTCCCCTGCCCTGGATGGTTCTTCCCAACGCTGGGGTCTGAAAGAGCTTTCCTTCGACTGTTGTTGTTAAAAAGCCTTTTTCTGACTCAGCTCTCCTAGGAAGGCACCTGACACGCCCTCAAGTTGATTGAAGCCCAAGGACAGTTAACCTTGTAATGGAAGCCTTGCCCCCACGAGAAGGATGACCTCTGACTTCTGAGACAATGCGCTCTGGCCTCCCAGCGTCTCTCCTGCTAGTGACCTGAGGTGACTGGACATTTACCTACAGTAACTCCGCACCTGCTTGTGGAACACAGAGCAGTCTCTGCCGCTGTCTGCATTCCACAGATGCTTTTGCCCAAGTTGGATCGAGGGAGGTGATGGCTCCCACAACCCACATCGGTCCTACAAGCCTTTCCGAGATGAAAAAACACAGTGTATTCATTGCTGCAGTGGGTTGAACTCAACATCTGCCTCTACCAGACCTCAGCCCACAGGATGTGGGGGGTTATCACCCCCATGTTTCAGGAAAGAGCTTTCAATTTAGGGTCAGGACCCTTCTTGATAGCTAACTAGATATAAACTGTTCTCTCTCTTTCTCTTTCTCCTCATAACTTTAATTTTTCTCTTGAGAGAAATCTGTGTCCCAAGGATGGCAATGGGAGAAGGTATTTAAAATCGTCTGAGTAAGGTTGGAGATATGGCTTAGTGGTTAAGGCCTATTAAGCCAAAGGACCCAGGTTCCATGCCCCAGGACCCACGTAAGCCAGATGCACAATGTGGCACATACATCTGGAGTTCATTTGCAGAGGCTGGAGGCCCTGGCTCACCCATTCTCTCTGTCTGTCTCTCTTCTATCTCTCTCTGTTTGCAGATAGAGAAATTAAATTTAAAAAAATAGTCTGATTAAGTCTCTGAAGCCCTGTGGCTAAGGGCTCAGTGGGGATCCACAGGATTTAGCCAAAGTACAAGCAGAAACATCTCTTATATCATCTTTGTGTTCCAATTCTCTCCCCCAGCTGAAATCAAATTGACCCAGCTCTGCCTTGCATGGTGCTTCCTGGTGGGGTGCAGAGTGGGGACAGGCACATAAGACAGTTTCCCTGGCAATGGTGAAAACAGTCTTTAGGAAACTAAGATGTTGAGAGCTGCTGGATGTCCCAAGCTTTTATCTTTGTCACCCTCTTTGAAGAGGGAAAACCCCCAGAAGTTTGCTGGAGTCCTTAAGCAAAGGAAGTGAGTGGGGCGTCAAGTTCCTGCTGCAAGTGGAGTGGGGGTGGTCTTCAGAGGCCCAAGGAAGGGAAGTCTTAGTCTCCTGTGCTAGAGGGCCCCAAGAAGTGTTGGAGTGCCACCTGATTCTTGACTCAGAGAAGGACGTCCACCTGCTGGTTCCTGGGACCCTTCACGCCCCTGACCCAGGAAGGACGTCCACCTGCTGGTTCCCGGGACCCTGCACGCCCCTGACCCAGGAAGGACGTCCACCTGCTGGTTCCTGGGACCCGACCCTGCACACCCCTGACCCAGGAAGGACTTCCACCTGCTTGTTCCCGGGGGGCCTTCATAGCCCCCTTACAGAAGCACCTTCACATCTGACCAGGGTGGGCCTAACGGGACTACCTGACATTCTGAGCCAAGGTGAGGCTCAAATGGTGAAGTGGGACATGTGCTGGCCTGCTCCAGTGTTCACCCCTTTTCTCTGTGGGTGGTGGATTCTGCCCCTGCTGTCAGGCCCCCAGGCCCCTCACCTGGCCCTCTCTTGATTCTCCCCTCACTCCATAGGTGGGCACTGCTCAAGGTGTCACTCTTCCCAGAACTCATCTCAGTCTCCAGAGCCGCAGCCCCGTGAGGAAGTTGTGGACTGGTGGGACTTTGGAAGTCTCTTCAGTGCTGCTTAAGCCCCAGAGTGTCTTCTGAATGTGAGTGCAAACTCCCGGGAGAAGCTTCTGCCGGCCAAGGACAGGTCCTGTCCCTACTGCGTCCTAGGCAGGGCCTATGTCATCTATCAGTCCGTGACACGTCCTTTGCGAGTTCTGGCTGAAGCTCTCCGTTCTGTCCTTCCTTTGTAAGAGACGCTCTACAGACTCCCTGGCTTCTCAAACTTCCCTTGGCCTCTCCACCTACACGCTACAGAGGGGCTGCTCCTCTGTCCCCATCTGCCCCCCCTTGGGTGTGGTGTTCCCCAAGTCTAGCTGAAAGTGGCTTATTGACCTGGAGTTTCACAGTTAGTTCAAAGCATTCTACATGCCAGTCCCTTGTCTCATCCCCTTTCAGTTGGTTAGCCCAAGACTCTTGTATTTAGCTCTGCACCTTACTTTTCCAGGGCTTCATTAACTTACATTACATCTATATTCGAGTTCACCCTCGGACAGAGCCTGCGGTTTCCCCTTCTCCTCGGGCTGGTCTCCAGTGACCCACTCCTCCCCCCCACCACCAATTCTGTCAGATGCTCAGTGAATTTCATCTTTGAGAATATTCGTGGTTGAACCTGAAATTCAAGCCTTCCTCATCCGTCATCATGGGGTTGGTGATGCAGGGGGGACCACAGCTGGTGTGAGATGGGCTGGAGTGGAGAAGTTCACAGAGACAAGGTGAGCCCAGACCCGGCCTGCCCCGAGCTGCGTGTTCCTCCCCAGGAATCACACAGAGACCAACGTAGGAAGCAAGACAGGAAAGGTGGCACACCTTAGCACCCAGACACATCCACCTCAAACAGCTGGGAGTCACCTCCTGCCGCATGCTAAGCTTGAGGCACTATCAATGACAGCTCTTTGCAAGAACTCGTTCAGTGGCTTGGGATTCTCTGACAGAATATGGTGCCCGAGATCTGGCTTGTGACCCCAAGTCTTCCCAGTGTGAGGCTCTGCAGTCCTAGTTCTAAGTTCTTGTCCAATAAACTCTCCCTCCAAGCGTACTCCCTGTCTTCAGATCGCAGGACCCTGAAGCTGGCTGCCTAGCTCTCGGTCTGAATGACCAACTGCCTCTTTAGCCTATAAAACTATGAAAACAAGACCCTCTTCCATCAGGAGCGCACTGACAGCAGGTTTCCCTGCCAGGATTTCCCAGTCCAACCCAGACTAGGGTTCTGCGACTCTTGCCAGCTTCGGAGTGCCACACACCCTTGAGTCCCATGCCCACCTGTGCCTGGCACACGGTACCATACACGGGTACGTGGAGGGAGGACGGTGTGTGCTGCACCCGACAGCAGGCAGAGCGGGAGGAGAACGGGTGAGACGGGATTCTGACAGGACCCAGAGAACCGAGCCTCCCAGAGTGGCTCTCCCCTCAGGACCTTGGGCCAGCACTCTCCTACGGCACTCCCAGAATCCCACCTTACACGCCACCGCGTGACAAGCGTGACGTGCATCAAGCCAATCTTTTCCTTTAAATGGGCGCTTGCAAACAACCACCCCACTGGCCTCTCAAGAAACCTTTTATCTCTACCCCACAGGGACAACGGTCACTTCTTGATGCAAACAATAAAGGAAACTCAATTGAGGAAGAAGTGTTCTTCTGTGGCCCACAGGTCACTGCCTTGGTTACTGCCGTAAGGGGTCGTGGTTTGGATAGTTACTGCCCAGGACTGCCAGCTTGCTCCCTCTGGGGGAGTCCTGGCCACTGTTGTCTTTTGTGGCTGGGTGGTCAGCTGGGTGGTCAGCTGTACCCTTCAGACTGTACTTCCTGGGCCCGTGTGGGCCAGTGTGCGAGTGATGGTTGACCACAAAGGGGAAGGGTATGGGGGTTCCACTTACAATTCTCGGCTTGAAGGGAGGCCTGATCTTCTTCTGTTCCAGCAACACCCAGTCGATCTCCTTGAAGAATGGGTGCTGTTTGATGGCATCCTCCCCATTTTGCGCCGCCACGCAGCCCAGACGCTTGTGGGGGTTCTTGGTCATGAACTGCGGGGGAAGGGACAGGACACAGGATAATCGACGGAGGCTCACAGGCACAGCCATGAGAGAGAATCGTCTTCGTCCCTCCCCACACCTACATTGGCATGTTAAAGCATCCCTGGCAGAGTGATCTGCAGTTCTTTCATGTGTGATGTAGCATGTACCAAATATCATTTTTACCTGTTCATGTGTGTGGAGGTACACGTATGCACGCGCGCGTGTGTGTGTGTGCACGTGGAGGTCAGAGGTCAACATCAGATGTCTTCCTCAATCACACTCCTCACTTGTTGAAGACAAATCTCCCGTTGAACCTGGAGCTCACCATTTCAGCTAGCCTGGTGGTCAGCAAGCCTTGATAAAAGCCCCTGGCTCTGCCTCACCAGTGCCGGAAGGATGGGCCTGTGTGGTCCTTCTTGGCTTTTGTGTGGGGTTATTTATTTATTTATTTATTTTTTGAGAGAGACACAGAGAGAAAGACAGACAGAGAGAGAGGGAGAGGGAGACAGATAGAGAATGGGCACGCCAGCAGTCTCTCAGGTGCTGTGAACGAAATCCAGATGTGTGCGCCCCCCTGTGGGCAAGTGCGGCATTGCGCCCTTGTGTCACTTTGCATCTGGCTAAACGTGGGACCTGGAGATTGGAACCGCTGGAGATTGGAACCGGCGTTCTTAGGGTTAGGAGGCAGGCGCCTTAACCACTAAGCCATCTCCCCAGCGCTTGTGTGGGTTCTGAACTTAGGTTTTGAAACTTCTATGACGAAGCACTGAGCCACCACCTCCCCAGCCCCAGACTCCATTCTTTTTTAAAATTTTTATTTATTTATCTGAGAATGACAGATAGACAGAGAGGAGGAGGCAGAGGGAGAGAATGGGTGCACCAGGGCCTCCAGCCACTGCAAACGAACTCCAGATGCATGCACCACCTTGTGCATGTGGTTTACGTGGGTCCTGGGGAATCGAGCCTTGAATTGGAGTCCTTAGGCTTCACAGGCAAGCACTTAACTGCTAAGCCATCTCTCCAGGCCCCCTTTGTATTCTTTAACCTCTCTGGCTGAGTGGTCCTCTGCAGTCTCTTGGCATTTTTTCTCTTTTTTTTTTTTTTTTTAAGAGAGAGTGAGAATTTGCATGCCAGGGCCTCAGCCACTGCAATCGAACTCCAAACACTTGCATCACCTCTTGGCTCCCACAGCATTTCACCTTGCCAAAAATGATGGGAAAAGGGCTGGAGAGATGGCTTGGCAGTTAAGGCACCTGCCTGCCAAGCCTAAGAATGCCTATTTGATTCTCCAGGTCCTACATTTAACCAGAAGCAAAAAGTGACACAAGGGCACAATGTCACACTTGCCCACAAGGGGGTGCACCTGTCTGGAGTTCATTCACAGAGGCTGAGAGGCTGCTGGCACACCCATTCTCTCTCGCTGGCTCTTTCTCTATCTGTCTCAAATTAAAAAAAAAAAAAAAGATGCAGAAAGAATAAACCAGAAGGTTCATAGCTGCTGACTTCTGTTACAAGAAAAACACCTGCAACGGGGCCAGGCACCATTCCCAGCTCTCAGATATATTTGTGCGAAAAGCTGTCAAAAGCCCCTGTCCTCAGGAGCCGGGCATGGTGGCTCTTGTAGGGGAGGAATGAGGCGGGAGGGAAGGAGGGATGGAGGCTAAGAGTGTGAGTGTGTGTGCGTGTCCAGAACCTGCAGATTTTCCTAAAAGTTTTGAGAAATGCTGTACATTTTCCTTCTGTCATGGAAACAAAATTCTTTGTCAAATACGTGTGATTAAATCAATATCAGGAACCCACTGAAAGCACCAGAAAAGCAAAGAATGGTAGAGGGCTTTGAGTTAAGTGGATTTTGTAAATGTACTGGTAAACTAGGGAGCTCTGGGGTGCTCCGACAGGGAATAGAAACCAGACTGGGGAACCCAGGTTACTGGGTTGCCAGGCTTTGTCACAGCCCAACACGGTGATCTTGGGCAAAGTGACCATTGGCCCACATGGAAGTTACTTCTTTGACCCAGTACAGCCATCTCATTGCAAGCTAGTGCTGTCTGAGAAAGCAGATGGCATTGTCACCTAGGAGGTGTCAACAGCTACAGGGGGCAGGGATGGTGACCCACATATCTGAATCCGGGACGACTGCATGGTTCTTGGTGGGGGAGACCACACCTTTGTTTCTGATCAGTTGGCTGTTCAGACACACTGATGCTATCACAGACACCAGTGCGCACTG
This sequence comes from Orientallactaga sibirica, assembly GCA_036365145.1. NCBI lineage: Eukaryota > Metazoa > Chordata > Mammalia > Rodentia > Dipodidae > Orientallactaga > Orientallactaga sibirica. Next base: position 4,158,231 of record JAEOAD010001893.1, on the reverse strand, counting down.
CTCTCCCCTCCCTCCCAGAACCTGAGGTAGACAGGCACAAAGAAGGAAGCAGGATTTTGCTCCAAGTGTCAAAGGACAGAGGTGATGACTCAAGCGGGGCTGGATCTACTGCCTCCAAGATGCTGGGGACACAGCCTGCCATCTGGGGAAATCACACCCACGCTGTCCTTTTCCCATAAGGACCCACGGCTAGCAGCAGCCTCTAAATCCTGCCTAAACTCCCCCCCGTAGCAGCCTTGAGCTGTAATACAGCGTTAAGCAGAGGTAGGGGAGAGGAGAGAGACAGACATGGAGATTCCCCCAGGGAGCAGAGCCAGGAGTGACAGACCATGACTCACCGCTTTTAAGATGCTCACGGCTTCCTTGCTGAGCCAGACCGGGTAGAGCACATCATCGTGGAGAATGGACTCAAACAGGTCATCCTCATTGTCGGCTTCAAAGGGGGGCTGTCCAGCCATCATCTCGTACATCAGCACCCCCAGGGCCCACCAGTCCACTGAGGGACCATATTCCAACTCTTGCAGGATCTGTTCAGGAAACAGGCAATGTCAGGAATCATGCAGATCATCAAAGCCCCCGCCGTCCACTCCATTCCACCATGCAGCAACACTCTTGCCACAAACTCCTGTGGGAAGGTCGGTGCCTGCATGTCCAGCTTGTTCCTCTAGAGTGGAGCTGTGCTACCCCAGAGGGAAGTCTGCACCAACACCTTAGGGATAACTGAGTATGGAAGGTATTTTACTAGAGTCCCACTGTCCTCTCTCGGTCCCCAAAGTCACCCTCCAGAGTCTAGCTTCCAGTGACAATAAATCACTGCTTCTTTTTTTTTTTTTTTTTTTTTTTTTGAGAGAGAGAGAATTGGCTCACTAGAGCCTTAGCCACTGAAATCGAACTCCAGGCGCTTACGCCACCTAGTGGGCATGTGCGGCCTTGTGCTTGTCTCATCTTTGTGCATCTGGCTAACGTGGGATCTGGAGAGTCGAACATGCGCCCTTAGGCTTTGCAGGCAAGTGCCTTCCCCGCTAAGCCATCTCTTTAGCCCAAACCACTGCTTTTTTGAGTACCAGATCTAGTTTGTTTTTTTTCCTTTGAAGTAGGGTTTCACTCTGGCCCAGGCTGACCTGGAATTCACTATGGAGTCTCAGGGTGGCCTTGAACTCACAGTGATCATCCTACCTCTGCCTCCTGAGTGCTGGGATTAAAGGCATGTATCACCACGCCTGACCAGATCAAGTTTTTCATTTGCATCTGAGGCTTTTTTTTTTTTTTTTTTTTTTTTTTTTTTTTTTTTTTTAAGGTAGGGTTTCACTCTAGTCCAGGCTGACCTGGAATTCACTATGGAGTCTCATGTGGCCTTGAACTCGTGGTGATCCTCCTACCTCTGCTTTCTAAGTGCTGGGATTAAAGGTGTGCGTCACCACACGTGGCTTATTATTATTATTTTTTTGTTTTGTTTTATGAGGTAGGGTTTCACATTTGTGGCTATTTTTAAGGGAGGGGGAAGGAAAGCACATTTTTTTTGTTTATTTTTATTTATTTATTTGAGAATGACAGACAAAGAGAAAGAGGCAGAGAAAGAGAGAATGGGCATGCCAGGGCCTCCAGCCACTGCAAAAGAATTCCATATGCATGTACCACCTTGTGCATCTGGCTTATGTGGGTTCTGGGGAATCGAACCTGAGTTCTTTGGCTTTGCAGACAAGTGCCTTAACCACTAAGCCATCCCTCCAGCCCACTACTGTTTTTAGTTACTTTTTCACAGTCAGCTCTCTCTCCGGGGGCATCTCACCAGAGATTAAGAACACTGTCTTTCTCCAGAGGTCACGAGTGTGAGCAGCCCCTTCCCACACTCAGGATAGATCCAATGTCTTGCATCTGCCTCTGTGCGTGTCCTATGTGCCTTGTTAACACCCAGGCTTAGAGGGCTCTTGGTTCTAAGGTCATCACTCCCTAGCCCCACAGAAGGAGGACAGCTGGGACTTGTGCTTCTGTGCTATGGCTTGTCTGGGCTCAGAACTGGATGGTGCTGTGCAAATAGCAGCAGGGCCTCTTTACCCCCTTCCCAAGTCCCCCTTTGAGCCTTCTTATTGTGGGTAGAATCTTTGGTAAAATTCCTTTCAGGCTGGGCCCTAATTATCCCCAGCCTAATCAAGGTGTCAGCAGTGGAACTGGTGAGGCGGGCAAGGCCTCACACGTCCTGGGAGGGAACGCCATGGCAGCCAGCTCCTCCAAGAGACTCGGAACTGGGGCGGAAGAGAAGGGTATGCTGTTGGGTGTGATGGCGTCAGATGTGGTCCAGAGGTGATGACCATTTCCTGGGGAGCAAGGGTCAGGCATGGAGAAAAGAGAAGGGGAATGCCAGAGGGGTCACCCAAGGCCACGGGGGTGGGAAGAGAAGCCTCGGGCACAGCTCATGCGTCAGAAGGTGGCTCTGGTTTCAGGGCTAGCCTCTCCTACTTGAATAAAGGCTTATGCCTTTTGAAGCATTCCCACGGTTTAATCCCATTAGATTCTCCAAGCGGCCCGTGAGCTGGGTAGGGCGGGTGTTATGTTCCCCATCAGAAAGACACACTTCATGACTTCATCAAGGGTACACCAAGGGCATTCTAGCCAACTCTGGCCTGGGGCAGGGGGTTCCCAATTCTCAGGACTGTTTCTCCTGCCCCATCACACACAAGCCGACAATGAAGGTCACGTGCGAGCCACCATCTCTCCAGCACATGCCATGTGCTGATAACTGCGCTAAGTGCGCTAAGAGGGGCTTCGTTCCAGCCTCCCACTAGTCCTGGATCCAAGCAGTAAGGCTTTTCTTTGTCAGCTGTCCTTTGCTTGTCATAAGAGTAGCCACCGTTTGCCATTTCCAGAGTCATGATTCTGCAGAGCGGGCACAGAAGTGGGCAGGGAGAGTGACCAAGCTGCCTGATTTACTGCCGTGAGAGTCTCTCTGGTGGGCTATTTTGCGTGGAAGCAGAACGCTCTTGTTTTCTTTTTAATCTTTATGTTTGAAATTGCCATACAAGCTATTAGGTTTCACGATGGCATTTTCTAACAATTTGCTTCTGTGGATCCTCCTGACACTCTTGTGCCCTTCGACCCCAGTGGCCTCCTTTTCGTTTTCATGTCACATAGGTCCTAGTGTCCTCCCCTCAGTGCAACACCCCTTCTTCTTGTGGTTCCCATTCTAGTACCATAACTTAAACCCTCACACTTCTCTTTTTCCTTTCTTTCTCTCCTCTCTCTTGCATGCGCACAGATTAAAAGCTATGATCTCTATATGAGGGCGCAGATGGAATATTTGCCTTTCTGAGTCTGGGTCTCCTTGCTTAATATAGTAACTTTATAGCTAAATAAAATTCCATTGAGTATATGGACTACTCTTAACCACTAAGCCATCCCTCCAGCCCACTACTGTTTTTAGTTACTTTTCACAGTCAGCTCTCTCTCTCCGGGGGCATCTCACCAGAGATTAAGAACACTGTCTTTCTCCAGAGGTCACGAGTGTGAGCAGCCCCTTCCCACACTCAGGATAGATCCAATGTCTTGCATCTGCCTCTGTGCGTGTCCTATGTGCCTTGTTAACACCCAGGCTTAGAGGGCTCTTGGTTCTAAGGTCATCACTCCCTAGCCCCACAGAGGGAGGACAGCTGGGACTTGTGCTTCTGTGCTATGGCTTGTCTGGGCTCAGAACTGGATGGTGCTGTGCAAATAGCAGCAGGGCCTCTTTACCCCCTTCCCAAGTCCCCCTTTGAGCCTTCTTATTGTGGGTAGAATCTTTGGTAAAATTCCTTTCAGGCTGGGCCCTAATTATCCCCAGCCTAATCAAGGTGTCAGCAGTGGAACTGGTGAGGCGGGCAAGGCCTCACACGTCCTGGGAGGGAACGCCATGGCAGCCAGCTCCTCCAAGAGACTCGGAACTGGGGCGGAAGAGAAGGGTATGCTGTTGGGTGTGATGGCGTCAGATGTGGTCCAGAGGTGATGACCATTTCCTGGGGAGCAAGGGTCAGGCATGGAGAAAAGAGAAGGGGAATGCCAGAGGGGTCACCCAAGGCCACGGGGGTGGGAAGAGAAGCCTCGGGCACAGCTCATGCGTCAGAAGGTGGCTCTGGTTTCAGGGCTAGCCTCTCCTACTTGAATAAAGGCTTATGCCTTTTGAAGCATTCCACGGTTTAATCCCATTAGATTCTCCAAGCGGCCCGTGAGCTGGGTAGGGCGGGTGTTATGTTCCCCATCAGAAAGACACACTTCATGACTTCATCAAGGGTACACCAAGGGCATTCTAGCCAACTCTGGCCTGGGGCAGGGGGTTCCCAATTCTCAGGACTGTTTCTCCTGCCCCATCACACACAAGCCGACAATGAAGGTCACGTGCGAGCCACCATCTCTCCAGCACATGCCATGTGCTGATAACTGCGCTAAGTGCGCTAAGAGGGGCTTCGTTCCAGCCTCCCACTAGTCCTGGATCCAAGCAGTAAGGCTTTTCTTTGTCAGCTGTCCTTTGCTTGTCATAAGAGTAGCCACCGTTTGCCATTTCCAGAGTCATGATTCTGCAGAGCGGGCACAGAAGTGGGCAGGAGAGTGACCAAGCTGCCTGATTTACTGCCGTGAGAGTCTCTCTGGTGGGCTATTTTGCGTGGAAGCAGAACGCTCTTGTTTTCTTTTTAATCTTTATGTTTGAAATTGCCATACAAGCTATTAGGTTTCACGATGGCATTTTCTAACAATTTGCTTCTGTGGATCCTCCTGACACTCTTGTGCCCTTCGACCCCAGTGGCCTCCTTTTCGTTTTCATGTCACATAGGTCCTAGTGTCCTCCCCTCAGTGCAACACCCCTTCTTCTTGTGGTTCCCATTCTAGTACCATAACTTAAACCCTCACACTTCTCTTTTTCCTTTCTTTCTCTCCTCTCTCTTGCATGCGCACAGATTAAAAGCTATGATCTCTATATGAGGGCGCAGATGGAATATTTGCCTTTCTGAGTCTGGGTCTCCTTGCTTAATATAGTAACTTTATAGCTAAATAAAATTCCATTGAGTATATGGACTACTTTTTAAAAAGTTTTTAAAAAATTTATTCATTTATTTATTTGAGAGAGAGAGAGAGAGAGAGAGAGAGAATGGGCATGCCAGAGCCTCTAGCCACAGCAAACCAACTCCAGATGCATGCGCCCCCTTGTGCATCTGGCTTATGTGGGTCCTGGAGAATCAAACCCGGATCCTTTGGCTTTGCAGGCAAACGCCTCAATTGCTAAGCCATCTCTCCAGCCCATATGTACTACATTTGAGAGGGCATTTTGTTCATTGTAGAGTGAATGTCTGTCATAGGTAGGTTTCTTAACAACTGTTCAGGCTGTCAATCTTCTGACTATAGCATCAGCATCCAGAGGGACTGGGATGGCATAGTCTCATGATAAAGAATGAACGTGGGGCTGAAGAGATGGCTTAGTGATTAAGGTGCTTGCCTGCGAAGCTTAAGGACCCAGGTTCGATTCTCCAGGTCCCACGTAAGCCAGATGCACAAGGTGGCACATGTGTCTGGAGTTCATTTGCAGTGGCTGGAGGCCCTGGTGCGCCCATTGTCTGTCTCTCTCTCTCTATAATAAATAAATTTAAAAAATATTTTTAAAAGGTGTGTGCCATTATGCCTGGTCTTAAGAAAAAGAATTAATGTAGAAGATGAGGAAAAGTGGGTTGCTGTGGAGTCTCTCCTTTTCTTTCTTTCTTTCTTTCTCTTT